>WHVA01000970.1:0-17922 GCA_015179125.1 Gautieria morchelliformis
CCGATGCCGACGTTCTCTGGGCAGAGGGGCTAGTGGTGGTCTGTCCTTACGGATGCAAAAACTTGTACAACCAGCCTGAGACGTTCTCGCGACAGCTGCATCTGCTGCGGCACTTCCGGGAGACCTGCTGGAAGAATCTAACGGATAGGAAGGCTAGGGCCGTGGCCGCAAAACAATGGAAAGCGAAACGCGGACCCGATGTCTTGAACTCCTGGAGAAAGTCAGCGGCTTAACAGCTATATTGACTTCGTTAGATACATGTGACTTGTGGTGGCTGTGAATAGAAGGGCATGCATCCCATACTAGGTCAGGTACTCATTGAAAGTAGCCAACTTGGCACAAATTAGGTCCAGCGAAGTGTAAGATGAGCAAGGTAGCTGAGCAACGGTTGACGGCGACCCAAATGTGATAATGTGTGACGCATCACGCGCGTGCCTTGATGATCCGATTTGACCAATACCTTCAATACTGAAAGCAAACTAGAGGAATTACATGCATTGCACCTACCGGGGAACGTTCGTCGTCAGTCCCCATGCGAGCAGTACTGCAGCTTCAGTCGTCCATGGCGTACCTCAAACGTGACAACCCTCATTCCCTAGAAAGCTGCTCATATTGGACCTTACAATGCTTACCTTCTCCGCCCAATCCGTGATCTTATATTCATCCCTTTTCCTATATCTTTCACGAGAAAGTTACACAATCACGGCTCGATGATGGTATGGAGCCCTGCGCACACAGCATTGACGATATGTTGAATCGATGGTCTAATCCTGGAGAGTCGAAGATTGTTGGGCGAGGGACACGTTAGGTTGGTTAGGAACGATAACAGTGTGTACTGGTCTTTATTCTTGGTATCTACTTCCACCACGAACGGCCTGGTTTGTCTAATGATGGCATATACCCAACTTCGCTCCTAGTCCGAAAGGTGCAATTGGCCAAAGTTTTAGGAAATGCAGGTCGGTTCCGACCGACTCCCTGTCGTCTCGTATTACGGAAACCCCCATTTTGTTTGACATTTGATGGTAGACATCGCACCACTGCCCAAGAAAACAGAATAGGTGCAGTCGTTCCCATACATTCCCTTCCAACTCATCATGCCTGATAAATGATTCACAAAAGGAAATGCATTTTCACCATTGGTTTGGTCCTATTTTAATCCTTGTTATAGGTGTAAATGGGCCAGATGAAGGAACAGATAAATGTGGCAGGCTGGATTCGAGCCGGCGGACTATGGGCGGGACATGAACCCACCACCAGGTGTGAGCTTCGGTGGTGCACACGTAACCGAGATGATGGTCTTCTAACAGCGACCCCGTAGGTTCGTAGTTCAAGCCTTTGGCACACGGTCAGCTTTCACCGCTTTCAGTTTCAGATGACGGAAGAGACAGAACAGCCTAATGCCAAGCCTGTCCAGACGCTGTTCTCCGTGTAATTCTGGCAACGGATGGTGCACACCACAGAGTCTCTCACAACTTCAATGGAAGGACACAGCCCAGAGGTCACATGGACTGCGCCATAAGTTGACTTTGACCCCGATGCAAAACCTGCGGACCCATCCCTGAGCCCGAGAGCAGCCCGAGAACAACTGATCCATGGAGTGGCATGGCGGCTGAGCCACTGTGCATGGACCTTTCCTTTTTCCTATTTCTATTCCCCCACACATCACACATTTCTGATATTCCATTCCTATGCCTCCATTCCCATTTGATAGGTAGAATACACATGCGTCACAGCAACCGGCACTCCAACCCCCGTAGCACATGCCTCGCACATCCACCTACCGGCGCCGGTAACATCCCTTTCGACCTAGCACATCATGTACAGAGGTTAAATAGCTGTCGCACGTATACTAGAATACTAGTCAATCAGAACTCATTTTGTCTCGAAAGCTATTGAACGTACCACTGTGCATACACCTGTGGAATCACTGTTTGAGGTACACATATACAGTGTACACTCGACCTCTCTGCTGTCTACTCGATTCGACTTACACCCGAAGTTTGAATCACATTGCTATCTAAACCAATTATCAACAAACTTTTAATCTTTTACATTTCCTGGCCTCTCCGATTGGCTGTCCTTCGAATTGTTCTGTCACCGCCTCTTCATTTAAAGCAAGCCCTATGACCTCGAAAATCATAAGCGCAGGCATCAGGCATGGATGAAGGTACAGGGTGGCGCTGGAGCCACGTTACAATTTGGGAATTTGTTAGCCGGAATCCTAATCCACGGCTGTTCAGAGCTTGCGCGCCAGGCACTTGGGAGTATCGAAGCAAGGTACCCAAACTTCTGTCAATGATACTTCTAATCAAATTTATAACGACACGAGGTATACACGATGATCATGACCTGGGCAAATCGTTCTAACGCAAGTCGACCTAATACGTGCATGGCAGGCTGTGATGTCTTGAGCGCAGTGATAGTAAAAGGACAAGAATCATATTCCTCGACTAAAGACATAAAAAACCCTGCAAAAAACTTTAAACTTTTTTACAATTTTCTTGCTCGACAAATTCTAACAAAAACAAAAAATTATGTTAAAGTTTTTTTACATTAAAAACACTAAAAAAAATTGGAATATCTTCACAGTTTTTTAAACAGTTTTTCAGACCAGAAATTTTTTAAATGTCTACAGTGTATGGGATTCAAGAGGAGCTTGAACTGGTGGAACCACGAGTGACCATAGATGAGTAATGAATGGTTGAGCGATGGATATTTCAACAGACCCCCCGAGCGAAACAAATCAAAGAAAAATGATGGATACATGAGGGGAAAAATCACAACATGCCTAATTTAAGAAACAGAAACTTGTGCTGCGCAAGCGGCAGAGATTTCATGAAGATGTCCACGATGTTCTCAGCGGACCGAACATAAGTAATGTCGGCGTCGCCTTGATCAACGAGCTTGCGAACCCAATGTCCTTCGACACACAAGTGTTTGGTGCGGGGATGGTGGGACACGTTGTGGATGTTGGAGATCATCTGCATATTGTCGCAATAGATGTGGATTGGTTCGGGGGCGGGCAATCCGAGCTCCTGGATGAGGTGGCAAATCCACAGGGCGTGCTTGACACCAGGGATCAAAGCCATGGACTCGGATTCCGTGGCGGAGAGGGCAATCCAAGTTTGCTTCTTGGAAACCCATGCGACGATGCACCCGTGATAAAGACAGACATAGCTGCCAACTGAGTGTGAGTCGGCCAGTCCAGCGAAGTCAGCGTCGGAGTAAATTTCGATGAGGGGAGTGGAAGATGAGCGGTGCAATACAATGCCCGCGTCGCGTGTGCCTTTCAAATACCTTATGACACACTTAATCGCCGTCCAGTGAGCCTCGCTGTAGTCATGTGTGTGTTGACTCAGCTGCTGGATGGCGAACGCGATGTCGGGGCGGGAACCCAAGACGGCATACATAAGGGATCCAACCGCTTGAGCGTAAGGTGCGTCTGGTGTGGGGTCATCGGTGGAACATGGTGGCAAAGACTTGATGTCATGGAGGACGGGCGTGTCAATGGGTGGAGCTTTGGCTAGGTTGAGCCGTTGAACGACGACATCAATATAATGACCTTGCGAGAGCTTAATGGAATCGCGACCAGGGTCAATGTCAACCCTGATGCCAAGGATCTTGAGCATCTCGCCGAGTTCCTTCATCGTGAAGTTAGAATGAAGGAGGGCTTTGACACTCGCCATTAGCGTTTTGGTACTTGCAAACAGCCCGAGGTCGTCCACATAGATGGTGATAATGGTGAGTTGGTCTCCGGTTTTCTTGAAGAAAACACAGTCATCGGCGTGACTATGCATGAATCCATCGTCGATAAGGACCGTGGTGAGCTTTTTGTACCAAGAACGACCTGACTGTTTCAGGCCATAAATGGCACGACGCAGCTTTAGTATACGTCCCGACCCATCGTCAAAGCCGTCTGGCTGGCGCATATATATCTCTTCGTCTAGAGTAGAGTTCAAATACGTGCCATTCATGTCCATCATCTCAATCTCCCATCCCTTCTGGATAGTGAGCGTGAGGATAAGCCGCAGGCTGTCCAGCTTGACAACCGGTGATGTGACTTCAAAGTAGTCCATGCCGGGACGTTGCGTGAACCCCTGCACAACCAGCCTCGCTTGTCCCAGCTCGAACGCGCCATCTGCGTCTGTTTTGGCCGCGTATACCCACCAGCTTCCAATGATGTTCTTCCCGGCTGGTAACTCAACCAGCTCCCATGTCCCAACCTCAGCATGCTGCTGCATCTCAGTCTCCATCGCCGCTCTCCATATTGGGAAATCATCCCGACGTAACGCCTCTGCATAGGACGTCGGCTCTGTCACGATCTCCATCGCTGACAGAGTCTGCTCGCCCTCATGCATGTGACGATAGTCAGGAGCGGGTTTACCCGCAATCCTGGTGCTGCGCCTCGGTCCCTCCCTCGGGCCCGTGTCAAGATTGGGTTTTAGGCGTTAATATCATGTATTAGTGAACACAGCGAATGCCTGAATAACTTGTGTGAATAGGTATGCTGTTCGGTGAATAGGTGAACCAATAAATGTTCACAAGATAAGAGGGCTGCCCAAGCGGAGCTCGCCCTATCTACAGTCATAGCAAAATAGCCCGTGGCACTTGACGATGTAATGTACAAGGTGTCACGGAAGGGTTGTCTGAGTAGTGACAATCCCTTCGCCGGCGAAGGTGCTCCTTCGGAGCCCTTCGCTGTCAGCACAGAAAATAGTTCGAAGGCTAAGGTAACGAAGACGAAGTATGAGAACTCACCAGTGATACCTAAGTCCTCTTCTGGTCGAAGATAGAAATCTCCAGGAGAAGGCTTTGTCAGGGGACACCCTGTTTTCCATTTCCAGTTCCGACACCACACCCAGTTCCGACTCCATTTCCGACTCCGCTTCCGGTTCCGATTCCATCTCCGCCTCCGCTTTCGGAAATGATTCCGCTTCTGGGAGAACTTCCACCAGTTCTGCTCGCCTTGCCAGTTCCACTCCAATTTCCGACTTCCACTCTCGGAACAGTGTCGGAAATCAAGCGACTCGCGTAATAGGTGGCATCAAGGGTCGATCAAGGGTCGGGGAGGTCAGGGAGGTGCAGGGTTGATGGCGGGTGCCAAGTGTTGTCCCTGGCTGCGCAGCGTAGTATAATATGGGCTTGCTGACATTGGGGGTCCTTAGACTTTTCTCTTTGGATTTCCCCTTGTCAGGTGAGAATCCCCTCTCTTGTATGCTCTGTTCGTTTATACAGACTTTGGATTTCCCCTTGTCAGTTGTGTGGTAGTGTGATCTCCACAACTAGCCAGGGTTGCCCTTACAGGCTTAAGATGATGATCACAGCGAGGTCAAGTTTGCACAAGATGGACGACGTATGATAATTGAACTGGAGAATATACATGCGAATGTAAACTACTTATATCAAATGCTCGTAAGGTATCAGCGAATAGGAAAGAGGCTGTCGTGAGTCAGGGTTGGATAGTGGTGCGCAGTCATGATACTAAGTAGATGGAATAAACATACAATAGAGTGAGAGAAGAGTGCGAACATGAAACGACGGAGAGTAAAGGTGGCGAAGGCACCTATGTACGAAATCATGTCTTGGGGCCCGCATATACACCGCGCTGCACGGGTTCTTCATCTACTGGGTTGATCCCACACGACCTACGGGTAGAACGTCCCACGAATGCACCCTGCTCATATGAACACCAAAAGGGGGTTGGATCGAGAAGCTGATGGAGCTACTGACGAGTCATCATGCCGGGTAGGGATGTTGATTGTGATTTGATGGTGTGCCTGCTGGCGAATGATGCGAGCAGCGAATGGCTGTTCGGCGAAATGCGAGGAAGGGCAAATGGAGATGACATAGGGGAGGAGTGGTCGAGGTGGAGGGCGAAGCCGAGTGAACATGGGGGAGGAGTGGCGAAAGGGGAAATGGGGATAACAGGGTCCAGGAAATACACAAGTCATGACAGTCCGATCATAGGAACACCCTTGAAAGAGGGTTGAGCAGAGGAGGTGATAGGCCCAGCGATGACTGCCAAGTTGGTCCAAGGACGTTGATCGTGCTTTGACGGCGTGGCTATGGTAAATGGCATGAACAGCGAAGATCGGTCACCGAACATGGCAAGGGCGATGGGAACGAACGTGGAGGTGGAGTGGGGAATGGGAGAACAGAGCATCTGAGTATGGGAAATAAATGCATCATGACAGTCCGCAGCCACAGCGCCAGTTGTGACGACACCACCTGGAGGCACGGCGATCGGTGCAGGGGCAGTGGGTGCAGGGACAGGAGCCAGCTGGGCGGCTCCAGAGGCATTCCCGATGATCGGTGTGGCCTCCAAGTCATTGTCATCGGGCACAGGATGGATGGCAGTGTTGGTCTCATTGAAAATGATGTTGCAGGAGGTCTGGATGTGGTGCAAGTGTATGTTATAATATTTCCAGGCTTTCGCGTTGGGGGCAACACTGGTGAAAATGTGTTGCTCAGACTTTGGTTCTAGTTTAGTATGGCGTTGGTCAGGGACTTTAATCCAACACCTTTTACCAAACTCCTCCAACTTCCCGACATCTTGTTTCTTGCCAAAGAACACCTGGTAGGGTGTCATCCGTGCCAAGCGCACGTGTGGGTGATCTGTTCTTGATATAACAGGCGTAAGCGACGGCCTCCGCCCATAGGGTCTTGGGCAGCTGTTTCGCAAACATCATCGCACGTGCGTGTTCTAGCAAGGTGCGGTTTAATCGTTCTGCGATGACGTTCTGAGCTGGGGAATAAAGGGCAGTGGACTCCATGATGATCCCTTTTTCAGCGCAGAAAAGTCTAAATGCCGTGCTAATATACTCGCCACCACTGTCACTTCGCAAGCGTTTGAGCGGATGTCCCATCTGTGTTTCAACCAGGGCAGTGTACTCCTTGAATCGATCAAGGACGCTGTCCTTGGTGTGGCTGAAATAAAGCACAGTGTACCTGCTTTTAACATTGGTGAAGGAATAAAAATACCGCTCTTGCGTTGGGCCCTCAGTGTTCACCGGCCCCCAAACATCGGAGACGGACAAGTCACCCACATGTGCAACGATGTCCTCCGAACGTTTGGGGAATGGGTCCACATGCTGCTTGCCCTGAATGCAAGCAGCACACTGCGTGACCGGTGCAGATGTGTCTACCTCCATCCCGGTGACCAGGTCGTGCGATTTCATGGCTTTGATTGTGCTAACGTTCACGTGTCCGAGGATCCGATGCCAGGTATCCCAGGACTTCAGCTTAGCCACAGCGGCGAAGTCTGTCTGGATACCAGGACGGCTCCAGGCATGCATGAGGTAAACACGACCTACTTTGCGCCCCTCAGCGAAGATGGTTCCAGATTGGGAGCGGAACTTCATGCCCTCATTAGTAAACAAGGTGACGTGCTCCATGTCCATGAGCCGTCCCCTGTTCGAGCTCACCAAGAAGGATGTACAATGGTCATGGAGTGATCGCGAACAGCAGGCATTTGATGGGCTGAAGCTGCGATTCACATCAACGCCGATCCTGCACTTTGCAGATGACAATCAACCATACCGGGTGGAGGCTGACAGTTCAGATGTCGCCACTGGTGCAGTCCTGTCCCAGCGATCTCCAGATGATGACAGATGGCATCCCATTGTGTTTTACTCAAAGAGTCTCACTCCTGTGGAGCGAAATTATGAGATTCATGACAAGGAGATGCTGGCTATTATTCGCGCCTTAGAGGAATGGCGACATTTCCTTGAAGGCACTAAGCATCGCATTGAGATCTGGACAGACCACAAGAACCTGGAGTATTTTCGCACTGCAAAGAAGCTTAATCGCAGGCAGGCTAGATGGTCTCTCTACTTGTCGCGTTTCGATTTCGAGCTTCACCATCGGCCTGGTGTCACGATCGGCAAGTCAGATGCACTGTCATGGCGCTCAGACCATGGGTCAGGATCAGGTGACAACAGCGATTTGACACTCCTACGCCCAGAGCTGTTCATTGTTTGCGCCCTGGAGGGCTCACCCTGGCGGGGGAAGAACATGGGATTGTTCGCGACCTGAAGAAGGCATTTGGGGATGGGTCACTTGAGGACGAGGTCGCAGGGGCGGTAAAGAAGCTGCGAGAGTCTGGTGGGAAATCGCTGGTGTCTGCAGAGTGGGCTGAGATGGATGGGCTGCTCACATTCCGAGGTAAAGTTTACATTCCAGATGTCCAGGACCTCAGGCGATGAATTGTCGCCCAGCACCATGATTCGCGGGTCGCTGGTCATCCTGGGCGATGGAAGACCCTTGAACTTGTCTCACGGAATTACTGGTGGCCCCACATGTTGCGGTATATTGGCAAGTACTCCAAGATTTGCGATTTATGCCTGCGAACAAAGGCACGAAGGCAGCCACCCCTCGGTGAACTCCATCCACTCCCTGTCCCTGAAGCTCGCTGGGACATGATCAGTGTTGACTTCATCGTGGAACTGCCTGATGCACATGGCTACGATGCTGTGATGAATGTAGTGGACTCGGTCTCCAAGCGGGCACACTTCATCCCCACCAACACCACGATCACTGCAGCCGGAGCAGCGTGACTTTTCCTACACCATGTCTGGAAGCTGCATGGCCTCCCGCGAACAGTGGTGTCAGATCGTGGGGTCCAGTTCATGCGCGAATTCACTCGCGAGCTTTATCGCCTGCTGGGAATTCGCATCGCAGCCTCCACAGCGTACCACCCGCAGACTGACGGGCAGACAGAGCGACTCAATCAAGAGCTAGAGCAGTACCTTCGACTCTTTGTCAATGAGCGACAAGACGACTGGGATGACCTCTTGTTTATGGCTGAGTTCCAGTACAACAACCATGTGCATGCTTCCACTCGTCAATCGCCCTTCATGCTGGACACTGGGCAGCACCCACGAATGGGCTTCGAACCACATCAACCCCCGTCGAACCTTGAGTCTGTCAATGAATTCAAGGAACGCATGGAGGAGTCACTGTCAGAAGCGAAGTCGGCACTGGCAAAGTCAAAGGAGGACATGGCGACATACTATAATTGCCGACGTGAACCAGCACCTACATTTTCTCCGGGTGACAAGGTTTACCTCGATGCAAGTGATATACACACCACCCGTCCTTCAAAAAAGCTAGCTCATCGGCGACTTGGCCCCTACGTTGTTGAACGCCAAGTTGGGTCACAAGCCTACCGTCTCCGCCTCCCAAGGTCTCTAAGTCGCCTCCACCCTGTTTTCCCCGTCATTAAGCTCACTCCTGCTCCATCCGATCCAATCTTGGGTCGGAGACCATCCCCACCACCTCCGCCCATCCTTAGAGAGGGCGATGAGCACTTTGAAGTTGAACAGGTGTTAGACAGTCACATGCGAGCAAATCGCCTCCAGTTCCTCATCAAGTGGAAGGGGTATGGCTATGAAGAGAATTCTTGGGAAAATGAGGGCGATGTCCAAGCTCCTGACCTCATTGCCGACTTCTACCGTTCGCATCCAGGTGCCCCTTGTCACATTCGCTCCTTGGAGGCTGTCACCTTTCAGAATCGCATCCCTGTTCCACCAGTGGGACTTCATGCGTCGGGTCGCCGCATTCTAGAGGGGGGTGATGTCAGGGGAACACCAATCACACACTGTGTATGATCGCACTGTGCATGATCGCACTGTGCATGATCGCACTGTGTATGATTGCACTGTGCATGATTGCACTATGCATGATCACACTATGCATGATCGCACTGTGGATGATTGCACTGTGCATTATCACACACTGCATCATCGCAGCGTGTTGTTGGTGGCCCCTGAGCTTCTCCTAGCCTTTAGCATCCTTCTGTCTGGGGTTCCGTTTATTTCCCTTCCTGTTCTGGCCCCTTCCGACATCATTCCTTCCTTATCTGTCCAGCCCTGTTATCGCTGGCATGATTGCTTATGTAACTTGGGCATTCGGTGATCGGGCTAGCATGCCCGCATTTGCTTATAGTCGTAGTTAGGTGGCGAAGGGGTTCCTTAGAGTTTTCTCTTTGGATCCCCCTTCGCCAGTTGGCTGCTTGAGTGTAGAGCGTCTGCCCAGGTTGCCCTTATTGTAAAGATGTCGATCTTATGCCTTGCATCACAAGGGCACAGCAGAACTTGACCAATATGTGGTATTCTGAATGCTACGTAGTGACAGTGTAAGGGTAAGATGCGATGGGAACCGCTGGCCGGTTCCCACGCATAAACTATACAGTGGGTCCCTAAGGGGCCCACTGGGATTATGTAATAACTATTGTACATAGGTTATTTACACCCTCCCCCTCTATAGATAACTATAGGGGTTGACTATTACTCATAGAGGTCGTCCATGAGGGAGTCCTCTAGAGTGGCCGATACGACGACGACGTCGTCGTACGGGGCCGGAGGAGCACGTGACTCCTCCGGGGGCACCTCCGCATCGTTGGTGGTGATCGGGTGATGCTGGTCGGCCTCACCACTCGCGGCGGTCTCCGCTGGGGCGCTGGGACCCGTGTCCTCGCAGAGCATGGCCTCAACGGCCGGGTCCTCTGTTTGAGGAGGGGGCCGGAAGCGTGCCAGCTCTTGGTTGAGCTGGGCGTGAGTGAGGGGTCGCGGCACTGCGGCCCTCACGTGGCTGGTCTCGATGACCTTTTGTTGGCCCTCACGGGCGGCGGCGCTGAATGCTGCGCCAGTGATGCTGCGCTGAACGTAATGTTCAATGCGCGCTGCTCGCTCGCGAGTGACTCCCGCGTAGCGGGCCAGCCATCTCGCGATCTCCGCGAGTGGGATGTCGGGGCCGGCTCGGCCCTCCACGGGGAACGGGCCCGTGATTGAGAGCTGCAGGGTGGTGCTCTGAGGCGTCAGCACTTCCCTGGCGTCGACGAGGCTCGACCATTGGTCCGTCGAGCCGAAGAGGTCGAGTAGCCTCGCCCTTAGCGGTGATGCGACCCCTTTGACCCGGGTGCAAGGGCCTTCAACCACATCCAGACGTCCATGTCGTCAAGGTTGAAGGTGCCATCCGCGTTGTCACGGATGGCGGAGGGGATTCCTTCAGGGTTGTGTATCCAACCCTTCAGGATGGCCGCGATATCGTGCGGGGTACCGCCTGCTATCATGAGACAATCCCTTTTGGGATTGCGAGCGCGTTGTTCGCGCTCGATGCGTTTGAATACGCCGATCATCTCGCGTGTACGCGCAATCTGCAGCGTTTCTTTTGCCCGCGCTATAAGTTCGATGAAGCGGGGTTCGTCGAGCGGGCAGACGTCGTACCATTGGGTACGACGTTGTTGGGCCTTTCCTACCGGTCATGGTAGGAGGCCCGTCTCGGAGATCGGTGGATCTCCGAGTGGGATGAGCCTTCCCTCCCCTGGGTATGGAGGATGAACAGACTCAACTGTCCCCGCCGGCGGAGGTAGGGCCACGCCAGGCCCGATGTACTGGGCCTCGACCTGTGCTATCCGCCGCTGAAGGGCGGGGTTGTGGATGGTGTGCGACGATGACGCTGCTAGGTAAGCGCTGATTGCGCTTTCCTTCACAATGGCTAGGCCATTGACGGTGTGGAGGGAGCCGCGCAATTTCTTGCACTTCTTCTTTGGCTGCTCTGCCAGCCGCTGTGCCCGTTCGGGGTCATACGTCTTCCAGACGGACAAGTCAGACTCCCATCCATCTAGGACACCGTACGCAGAGTCGGAAGGTGCGCTCTGCCCTTCCGTTGTTGTCGTGGTCGGCGTTGGCGCCGACAATCGGGATGCGAGCCCCGATGTTGCGCGCGCCGGCAACGGCGCCGTCGCGCGAGGTGAAGACGGCCCGGCCACTGGGTCTGTGGCTGGGTCATGTCGCGGCCTTTTCGAGGCAGCATGGACCAGGGTAACCTGGAGCTGGGATGCACTCAGCTGCTGCTCCAGCTCCTTGATCCTGGCACGCTCGGTTACGAGCGCGTCGTCGCGGTCCTCGACCGCGCGTTCTAGCTCCTTGACCTCTTTTTTGAGGTCGTGGACTTCCTGGAGGGGCTCCTCCCGTGCGTCACGCGCGATGCCCCGTGGGAGCCACCCCCAGGCAGCATCGACGGCGTCGCCGATGTCCTCATCCCGCAATTTGACCTTGCGGGTGCCGGTCGCGGCCCTAAGGTGCACGGCGTAGTCCGCGCACGTCACGCAATCGTCCGGGTGGACGATGGCGAGGGCGTCCTCCCATCCCACGATAGTCCAGTGCTCCTGGTCTATCGGAGCACGGAGAATGTCTGCGGCCCCTTGTCTCGGGGCCGTTGTTCACGTTGTGGACGTTGACGGGTCAACGTCCATCCCATCTTTGGGGGGCATCATCTTCGTGGGTAGATGATGGTGGTGGTTGCTTCCAAGAAGCGATGCGCCCTCGGAAAGATCCGAGGTGAAAATTTAACCGTGCCGTGGCCAGCGCGTCACGTGGTCTGCACGTGACAGACACATCTAGCGGCGTCTGGGGAGGTCGTGTGGCTTGCCCACCCCCCGAAGCTCTAGGTAGCTATCCAGGGCTTCAAGGTCCTTGCAGGACAACATGGGTTCCCATGTCACGTCACCTAGGGTCCAACGGACCTGGAATTCCAGGTCCGTTGAGTTTATCCATCGATGTGCGATAATCTCGTCGACGAGCCACTCCTCATCGTCATTTGCTCCGAAGTCATAAAATGACTTGGCCTCACGACGAGGGAATAACTCGTCGTTGTTAGCCTCGTATCGCCGTACGAGGCTGGAATGGAAGACCGGTGAAATGCGACAGCTTTTCAGTTCGTCGGGAAGATCAAGGGTCACCGTCGAGGCGTCGTTGTGAGCCTCGACAACGCGGTACGGTCCGATGTACCGCGGGACTAATTTTCTGGCTCTTCCTTTCGGGAGAGTTAGGTTTTGTGTCGAAAGGTAGACGCGGTCGTTGGCCGCGTACCTGTCGCTCGCCATACATTTCTTATTTGCGTGAAACGTTTGCGTCACTCGATGCTCTATGATTGCATCGTGTGCCGCCATCAGGTTCCATTTTGCCTGATGTGCGAACCGGGCCACCCCCTTGAACGGGGTGTCCGCGGCTATGGGAAGGTCTATCCGCGGCATATAGCCGTGGATCAGCTCGAAAGGTGCGAACCCTGTGGTCGCACTGATGTTGCTGTTGAGGGCGACCTCAACCATTGGGCATTTCACTGCCCAATCCTTCTGATCGTCTCTGACGACCGCGCGCAATATCTGGCCGATCGAGCGGTTTGCCCGCTCGGTCGCTCCATCCGTTTGTGGATGGAAGGCAGTTGACATGAGGAGCTTAGTCCCCATGAGTCGCTGGAGTTCTCGCCAGAAGATCGACGTGAATTTTGAGTCTCTGTCTGAGACGATGGAGTCGGGAACTCCGTGCAGTCGGATGACCTCCTTCAGAAACAGCCAGGCTACTCCCTTGGCTGACACGCTCGTCGTGGTTGGTACGAGGTGTACGAGCGACGTTAGTCGGTCGATGACTACCATCAGGTAGTCACAGTCATTGGATTTGGGCAGGGGACCCATGAAGTCGATGCCAATCGACTGCCACGGCCTATCCGGAATGGGTAGGCTGTGTAGTAGGCCTTTGGGCCGTTGTGGCCCGGTTTTCGTCATCTGACACCTCGCGCACGATGTGCAGAACGCTTCTATGTCTGGGTTCATGCCCGGCCACCAATATGCCCTTCGAATGTAGTTCGAAGTCTTCAGATGGCTGTAGTGGCCGACTATCTGATGTGCCCGATCGATGATAATTTCGATCAGCTTCCTTCCCCCTTGAAGAACAGAGCGGGGGACGGCAATGACGTCTCTCTTGAGCTGGTTCTTAGTCCAGATCAGCCCGTCCCGGATTCCGAATCTCGGGTGCGCGTCCGGGTGCGCCATGATCTTTGTGAACATGGTGTCCCTATGGTACGCGTCTCATAGGACCTTAGACAGGTCTACGCCTTGCTCGACGATCCGGCGCAGGGGTGCGCTGTCGTTCCCTGCGGCGATGGCTTTGACGTCATCGTCGTCGTCGCTGAATGCGGCGACGTTCGCGGGCTCTGGTGAGCCCTCGTTTAATGCGGCGGCTTCTGTTACTCTCGCCTCTGTCTTCTCAGCGAGGCGTTTAGAGCGTCTTGTCGCCGCTGTTCACAGCTCGACATACCGGTCGGTGGGCAATAACTCACCATCCGGATCTAGATGCGCATCCGCGTTCACGAAGACATGGTCCGGGTGATTGTCATCACTCGTGTCGCTCTCGGATGGAGTAGAGGTTCACCTTTTTCTTGCTCAGAAATAGGTGGTTCTTCCTCAGTCTCTCAAAGACGATGTAGAGGTGCTCTTCATGCTCTTGTATTGAGAGCGAGAATATGAAGATGTCATCCATGTATACATGGATGAAGCGACCTATGCAGTTGCGGAAAATGGCTGTCATCAGCCGTTGGAATGTTGATGGGGCGTTACAGTCCCCCATCTGTATCACCTGGCTCCTGAAGGTGCCGAGGATCGTGGCAAAGGCTGTCTTTGCTACGTGATCTGGATGGATCCGGATCTGCTCGTATGCTTCTGACATATCGAGTTTAGTTCGATATCGGCCGCGAGCCATGTCGCTGCGTATGATATCCTGATCCGGGAAGGGCGTGACGTCCTTCACCGTGTTCTCGTTCTGCTGGCGCAGATCGAAGACGGTTCTTAACGTACCGTTCTTCTTCGGCACACACAGCATGGGCACTGCCTGCTGCGCTACTGCCGGAATCCACCACTTTGCAGTGGTGTATCGTTCTATCTTTGCCGACAGTTCCTCTCGGAAGTGTTCGGGGCATTTCGGTAGTCGATACCGCATATGCTTGTTGGGATCAATGAGGTTGATCTCATGGTTGATCTCCCGCAGTGGCGGGAGTTCTAATGGAATTCCACTGACTAGGTCAGTGATTCTTTCCATCCATTCCTCGCCTCCGCGAGGAAGGTCATCATCCGTGAGGATGATGGTAATGGTTGGCTTAGAAGCCGTTAGGCACTGTTGGCATCTATTAGGTCCCGCGGCGCGCGGGCCCGCTTTCCTCTTTCCCATCGCTTTCACCATTAGGTGAGAGCGTCTCTCCCTACAACTGTAGGGTGAGTTCGACGATGAGTTGTCCCGCAACTCGTCCTCCTGGCTTCAATGAGCCAGGTTCGGCGTTGGCGCTTGGGTGATCCTGCTCACCCGTGGCCCTTCGTCCTCGTTCTTCGATTCGTCGTCGTTGAATGAGACCTTGCCCGTGGGGATCACCTCGTTTCCTTTGCAGATCATCCCTGGGCTCGAGAAGTCCAGGGTTATGCCAAATCTCCTTAGGAACGGAGTCCCTAAGATCGCGTCATAATACTGCTACGTCGAAGTATTCGTCGTATGTCCCACGACCAAACTTGATGGTCGTGTTCGTTCCATAATTGATTGTGGAACGGCTGACTATGCAGGCTAGCTGCAGAGCGATTGGTTGCTCCAGGGAGAATGTCTTCATCCCTGTAGCTCGCGTGAATTTGGGGGACAGCAGTACCCCTTCGCTGCCGCTATCTAGCAGGCAGTGGGCTTTTACGCCATTTATTTCCCAGTACCCCGATAGGGTACGGTTCTCACTACGCGGACGCGTTGGCTGCGTTCTGTGCTTGCTTCGGTGGTGATACACCAGTTCGGCCGCCTTGTCTGGCATGACCGATGTGCGAGCCACCATGACTTTCGTGGCGGTTTCGTCTTCCAACGCGAATCTGATCGCGCTGGACCTGTAGGTGGTATCCTCCACCTCTTCGTCCCATTCATAGTATTGGGACGGCTCAGGGTCCTACTCTTCAGTGGGCGTGTCTCCGTTATCCGGAGTGTCGTTGGGTTGGGGATCTCCCTCCCCCTCTTCATCAATTTGTTGAAGAGGGTTTTGATCGGGATCCGTCTCCGGATCCTCGGCCTCACCGTCGTGCCTCACGGCCGCTGTCCTTATACCGGACCTAAGCTGGGGGCATTCTGCCTTCTTGTGGCCAGGTTGGCCGCACTCAAAGCATGTGGTGCTGCTTTGGTTGCCGCCGGGCCTGTCGTTGGGCCGGCCCGACGTTTTCGTCGGTGGAGCAGGTCGCGGGGACGATCCTGACGCTTGAGGCTGTTTAGCTTCAGGCGGGCGTCCAGTTTGTGCTGGGTGTGAGGGCGGTAGCCGTTGTCCTGTTCCGCTTCTTGTGAACAGGTTGGGTCTGGTCAGGCCCGTTTGTGTCAACGGGTTGCTCCCTGTGAGCCGGGCGGCGCTTGCCGTTGCTGCTGCGCTTTCCGTGCGGCGCATCCCCATGTTGTATCGGGATGCTTCCTCGATCATTCGGGCCGTCTCGAAGAGTTGCTCTATTGAGCTGCTCTCGGCATTATAGCCCTTTTGAGGACTTCGTTGCGCAGCGTTTCGCGTAGCGCCAATACAAACCGTCTCCGGAACGTGTACTCATCTGGCGGCTGTATCATATGTGCCGCGTATTTCGTGAGCTCGTTCAGCATCTCCTGAACGGTTTTCATGCCTTGCATGACCGCGTCGAATTTATTCAATGCGTGATGGTATGTCAGTGTGTTCAGGAACCTCTTTTGAAGGCCTTGCATCACTGATTCCAGTGTCCAGCTGCGGACCTGGCGATCGAAGCGTTCAACGTTTCGAAGGAACCACTCCTGGGCTTCGCCGGTGAGGCGAGTGCCCACATAGCCGACCTGCGTGTCAATGCTGGTTGGCCCTAGGAGGCAGTTCATTTTTAGCCATCATAGGATGGCTGCCACGAAGATTTCAAACTCTTCGAGGTCCGATCCCCCTGCATACGGCTCGGGGTGGGCCAACTTTACGCCGGCCTTCGCTAGCACAGACTTCTCCGGGTCTGTGTCCGCGGCGTCTGCTAACGCCACGCGGATCATCCGTGTGATCCCGTCGTATGGCTCTATTGGTACGACGTCGGCCTGGTCGGGGATTCCCTGGCGTTCCATTGGGGCCATGGATCTCTCGCGCGGTTGTGACGCCGCGCGGGGCAGGCTGTTATATGCCCTGACGGGCCCCGGGCTCGGATCGGGAGCATTTTGTGCTCTCGGTTCCGGGGGCGTTTTGTGCCTGGTGTCCCCGGTTAGTCCCGCGTTGCGGATCCGTAGCCTGCTGTTGTAGCCTGCGCGCGCTTGCCGTGCGTCTTGTATGGCTTGCGTGAGCTGCTCGTCGGGTAGCTGGGCGGTGTGGCTGTGGGCCACCGTTTCTTCAGCGTTCTTTGCTAGTAGTTCGAGTGCCCGTGTCTGGCGGCGCGCAGCTGCGGCTTCTTTACGCTGCCAGTGTGCGACTTCGAGCTCCAAGCTCTCAGTTGTCGTTTCTGAGTCAGGCTCTGAGGCGACCTGATACCTAACGATCTGTTGGATCGTTTTACAGCTGTCTGTTGGGGCAGCCGGTTGTTCCTGAGGTTCGTTTCCGAACCTTACGTCCTGTTCGACCGGGACGGCTGGCGGCGGCATTCGCTGCTTGTCTCGCTCCTTTCGGTTCGCGTCGCGACTGCATTCGTTAGCTGCGGACTGTCGCGATCTCGGACGAGTTGCGTCGCATTCCCCACGTGGGTGGAGTGCTTTCTGGACGTCCTCCAGCGTGGCTGCGTCTTGCAGACTGATCTCCTCCGCCTGGTGAGTTCCTTGCCGATTGCCTTAGGGCGGCGGAGGCCGTTGTCAAGCTGCGAGGCCAGCTGATCGTGCTTGAGGCGCGTCAGCGTACTTCGGTGCAGCGCAGGCCTGCACCTGTTTGTTCAGGGCCTCTGCCGTCTCGTGGTCGATGGCGTGAGCCCTCGAGCTCTTGCGACTAGAGCTTGAGTATTCCGAGTCCTGACCATCGTCTGGGGCTCGTCTCTTTGCCGTCGTCCTCCTTCAGGGACGATCGTCGTCGCTCTACTTTGTGAGCGTCGGTTTGAGTCGTGGCTTTGTCCTCGAGTTGTTGCTCTACCGTCTGACGACGGCGAGACTTCTCTGCCCTTTCCTT